>CM020029.1:16277500-16280000 GCA_009769605.1 Bucorvus abyssinicus
AAAAAAAAAACAAACCCAGATAAGTCCTTTAGCTTTACAAAACCTAAGATATCATCCATTCAAACTGCAGCCTGCCCTGTAAAGTCTGAAAGCATTATTCGTGGCAAAATCATGCCAGGTTCTCTTGTCAGTGGAGTTTCAGCAACACATCTCTCTAATTTCATTTTCAATTCTTTTGTTTAATTTGCGCTCCTCCTTACCTTAATCAAATGAAATGACAATTCAAATCAGACTTGGAGTGAGAAGCCAATTTTCCTTTTACCTACAGAAATACATCTATTAGTCTGATGTTATGGAAAAAGGGATGTCCCAGTCACCAAGAGAAGGATGCACGCTTGCCTTACCCTATTTTGTGTGATAGTCTGGAAAACAAAAAAAAAAAAAAGAGAAAAAGAAAGGAGGGGAGAGAGAGAGAGAGATGGGGTTAGGGTACAGCACTTTAGAAAACAAAATGCTGCAAACAGACTGATGAGCGTACAGATTCAGTTAATTATGAAGATAACAAAAAATTAAAAGGGAATTCTAAAGAAAAATTTGATCAAATGTTATTCAGATTACCTTTCCAAGTAATTAAGTGGTCTGGCAAAAAAGGTTCCCCAAGGTACATTTTAGCTTATGATCTTTTTCACTCAGAAAACAAAAATGTAATAAAGTTAGGAAAGAGTAAAAGTCAGTTTTCTTTTTCAGAAGCCACTGTCTCTCATCATGCCAAGATACAGATTTCATTAGATCAGCATCACTTTTGTTTAATTATTGGCGACCTTTCCCTTTGGTTACTGGTCACTTTAATACTTAACTGGCTTTAAATATATGCTCAAAACTTTATTAAATATCCCCATCATTTCCGTTAGCATATGCTTGCAGAAATTAAGATATCACTCATCTTCAAAAAGTCACGCAGACTAATTTACTAGAAACAGAAATAAAAACTGCCAAGTAAGATTGTGTCCTGTTATTTGGAAAACAAACAAACAAACAAATCAGCCAAAAGATTTTTTTTTTCTTTTACCATTATTGCAATAAAATATGTATTTTGGACATGCAAGAGAATATGTGTAAACAGATTCATCCTTTTCATGCTTTGGAAAGATGTCACAGAAGTTTCAATATTTTCAGAAGACTCTCATAATTTAGAGGATCTGGAACAAAACTGCAGTATTTAAAGCTCATATGAACGAACCCATGTATCCATTACCTTTCCTGTGAATTTTCCAAAAGTAACATGAACAGTGTCATGCTGAATGGATCCCAAACCCCTGCAGATTAAACACAGAATAAATTAAGTTTCCACTTCTGACCTTCACTGCACAGAATAAGAACTGAGGTATCTTTTATTATTGTGTATTACAGTGATTACAATTCATTCCTATATGGAAATGCAGGAAACACATATAGGAAACATATTTGTACATATAGACGTAGAGCTGTCTTTACTCAAAATTATAAACAAATCTATTCATTCTCTGGAAACTATCTCTTCTTTACTCTGCTCTGCCTTTCCAAGTTCTAGATTACTGCCTTGAAGGAAAGAGGCAGAGCAAATCACAGCACAGCCGTGTCCCGTAACAAACTTACCTCCTGTATGTGATGAGGGAAGGGTATAAGATGTCTCAGAATTTCACCACAATTTCCGCAGCCGTCCTTCTTAGGATGACCATGTAGGTACACTTGCAGTGGCCTAGCACATCCGTACCCAGCTAGCCGCTGGAAAATTTTGGAGGAGGAATAGGAATATTTTGGTTTTACTTTCATATCCTCTTTTGTAGTAAACATATTTCCTTAGAGCTTTAATTCATAGACATTACAATAAAATTTAAGGTATTAGGCTTGGCAAGAAAAACAACAATTGCAAAACACTTTTATACAATTACTATGACTTAGAATTTTAAAAATGTAATATTACAATATCATAAGAGTATATTTGTCATGTGATATGGGCTTGGTAATGTGATCGAATTGAAATGGTGCTAAAAGCTCGAGGGACTTTCATCTGTCCTAACCCACATTTGCAGCACAGACTTCTGCCTGCACAGTTCAGTTATTCAGGCAAGTGGAGAAGCAAGGTCCCCGACGGACATAGCTAATCCAGGAGATGTTGCAATTGTAAATGCAAATACACTGAAAAAGCCGCCTTAAGCTGTACAGCTTGCTCTGTGTACGTACCCCACGAGTGGGGAAAGCTGTTGATACAGCTGCATCCACTCTCCCTGCTCTTTGCCAGCAGAGCGTGTTACTTTGCTGTCACAGTCAAAAGCTTCATGCGGCTCCGGCCCCTGAACAGCATTTCTTTTATTCTCCAGGCAGTTCCTTCCTGAGTGTTGCCGCATTCTGAATCATGCTTCATTTCTTGATGAAGCAATGCACTTTTTGCCAGTAAAATTCTGTAGGAATGTTTGATTTTCTCTTCCAAAAGAGCAGGAGGAGAGCAGGAAAAGGCAGAGCGCTGCTGACAGCGACTTCTCTGAGCTTTGAACAAAACTGCGTCTAACACAGAAAGCAG